>CAMPQE020000093.1:0-20771 GCA_946902985.2 Meconema thalassinum | reverse complement strand
GTTGGTAGCATGCTGAGCTTCTATGCCCAAGATAGCGGGTTCAAACCCGGCCGAAGCCGTCGGATTTTTTAAGAGCGTTAAAAATCCCTCAGTATGCCTTCCTTCGGAGGGGAAGTAAAGCCGGCGGTCCCATGTCATAGATTTATGGCATGTTAAAGATCTTTCCACTAATTACACCTGTGTGAAACTAAATTGGATAGGTTAAGAATGTAAACAACGCTCTTAGGTTGCTACGTTCGTTGCCAAGAGCCGACTGCGGTGGCGTCTAGTAGCTAGTTCTGAACTAGGCCTAGTAGTCGTTGACGGTGGCGTTTGGCGGCAAAAGTAGGAACTATTTGAAAATTCAAAGTTGCAGTCTCTACTTGAATTAAAAAACAGATACACACACTAATACAGTCATCACAATTAACACCGGTTATCAGACAGATTCTACACACACCCAAAGTACACGGGGATACATGACCGCGTTGTCGCAGCCCCTAAACTAAGGAACCAACCAACCAACCAACGTTCCATGAGAGGAATTGGAAAACAAAATTGATTGTTTCAGTGCCCTAGCTTAATTGTCATTTTTCTCCTGGATAATTAAACACTCAGTCCCGAAAAATACTGGAATGTTACCTTAGTTTCATTCTTTGTATACAATTCCCAACTCTAGTACTAATAATAATATAGGTTTTCAATAAATCCCGCAATCAGAATGCACACGAACCCAAGTACCTAGGATTGATTGATCGTATTGAATGAACCAGTTATAATAATAATTATACTGCACCTAAACATACAGATTATTCAAATGTTAGCATTGTTTTCTCAATTCAGTAAGCGAGAAGATGAGCAATTTCGCATGCATTTCTTCTATCTACGTTTGTCAACAGAATCATCCCACCCTTTCGTAAGATATTTAGCCAGTAATGATAATTTTTCACGTAGTGCGAAAGTGAATTATTAGGAGAAGATTACTTCGTTGTTCCTCCCCTTAGATCAACAATACCTATAAAGTGAATTACTGTGTGGACGCTACTTTAAAATTTATTTTCCTTACCTGCCTGCACGGCATACGATACGTCTAGCTAGACAATATATTCATTTCAGACACTAACACCTCTAAATATCCAAGCTCGATGTGACGCACCAAACTAGAAACTCTTGAGCTAGCAGACCAAACACACCAGGGCAGCCCAGGCTCCCGTGGCCTTGGCGAAATAAGTGAAGGGATGAGATAGTTATTTGAAGGATTAGTGCATAAGTCGAATAAGCTAAATTTAGATTAATGGAATGCTCTCTCTGTCTTCAGGTATATTCTGAGAACAATACATAGCGAAGCCCCATCGCCTAAGTTGACCACTTTGAGACAATTGTTCTTCCCACAAGCGCTTTATAAAGGAAAGTATTGTCCACTTGACAGAATAAGTTTCTCAATCCTTGTAACATTGTTCACAGACAGTTCATTGCATTCACTAAATGATTGCCAGTAGCAAATTCAAGTCACATAAAGGCAATAATAAATCAATGCCCGATCGGGTCCATCCTCCTAGGACGCCGGGCCCCCCTGGGGGGGTCGGGCCCCGGGGCAGCAGCTCCGCCTGACTCTCCCCCCCCCCCTCTCGTTGGGCCTGAGTAGAGACAGGATCTGGTCCAAAGTGTTAGGTCTTCTTCATATTGGTCCAGACTGCTTAGCTTCACAGTAGCCCGTACACCTGGATATGACATGCTATGGTAAAGATGTAATATTTGACGACGAAACTTGTAAGGTATGTATGTTCTGATAGAGGATGTTGAAATATCACACCATAATGACCCTTCCCAGATGGTAATGGATAAGCTTTGGATTTAAAATAAGTTTGGGAGTTTTCTCACAAATCCTCGAGTTCTATATATTTTTTTTTCCTGATTCGTAGCAATTTCATCTTAGTTAATTATCGACATCTCCTCCAGACTTGACAGATTGTCAGCTACTATGTTGTCTTTTCCTGAGATATGAAACAAGTCTGTTGTATACTGAAATATGTTTTGCAAATGACGTAGTTGTCTAGGTGAAGCTTTTTCATTATTTTGCCTGAAGGCATATATCAAAGGCTAATGATCGGTGAGTACTGAAAATTTCCTGCCATGTAATACATTCGTGCAATACCTAATAGAGTGGTATATTCCTAGGAGTTTTCTATCATAGGTACTATACCGTCTCTATCACTCAATTTCTTGGAGTAAAATCCAATAGGACTCCAGCAATTTTTATATTGTTGCAATACAGCACCTACTGCCAAGTCAGATGCATCAGCAAACAGTGCTAACTGATAGTTGGAATCAGGACATGTTAATAATGCAGCATTTGCCAAATCTTCCTTGCATTTTTGAAACTGCTTAACGGCTTCTTCTGACCAATCTATCTTCCTGGTGTCATTTTTCTTGGATCCTTTTAGAAATTCATGTAGAAGGGATTGATTGTTGGTTGCATTCGTCATATGACTCCTATAAAAACTGATCATGCCAAGAAATTTCCCAACTTCTCGTACAGTTTGAGGGAGCTTGTAATCTTGGATTATTTGAACTCTTTCTGACTGTGGTTTTGTGCCTGCTGGTGTTATCAGATAGTGCAGAAATTGAATTTAATTTGCACCAAACCCTGATTTATTAAATTACGCCTAAGGCCATATTCATTCAGTCTTCGAAATACCAGGTCCAAATGTTCAACGTGTTGTTCTGGAGATTCAGAAGCTATCAAAATGTAATCAATATTAACAAAACAAAAATCAAGTCCTTGTAAGACACAATTGAAGAATATTTGAAACGTTGATGGGGCATTTCTGAGTCCATAAGGCATATAGTTGAATTCAAAAGAGACCTAACGGTGTGATCATGGCTGATTTATCGTATCTTCTTCAGCTAAAGGGATTTGGTAATAATCTTGGAACATATCTAATTTTGAGAAAAATGTCTTTCCTTGTAATATGTAGCTTAAGTATTCAATGTGTGGTATGAGATAACGGTCAGTTATGGTACGCTCATTCAGTCGACGATAGTCACCACACACACGCCATGTCCTATTTCTTTTTGTGACCAAATGCACAGGACTTGACCATTGTGATTTAGAAGACTGTATTATGTTGTGATATAATATGAATTGAAATTCCCGTTTAGCGATGGCTAGCTTTTCAGAATGAAGACGTCTAGGTTTGCTAAATACATGAGGACCATAAGTACTGGTGATCAAATGCTTTACATCATGTTTGACATCTCTAGGCGTGACAGTTGGTTTAGTTATATAAGAATATTTCTGCAACATGTCATGAAATGCTAAACCTTCTTGAAGTGTACTGACTGTATCAGAATCAGATATAGCGGCTGCATCGGCTGTGGCACTGAGTGTTTCGCCATCAATTATCCTTCAATTTTTTTTCACTGATATGCATTTCTTTTTTTTTCTGCCACAAGGGAAAACATTACTGATTCTTGTTAAGTAAAGTGCCCTGATTCCATATATGTGTTCAGATTTTCTGTATCACGTCAGGGTCACTAATTATGTAGCGGCAGCTACACTAAATAATATTCACCTAAAAGGACGTTATTCAAATTTATTACGGTATGTTTATCGCTCTAAAAATTCACCTATTTTTTCACTCTCTTCTCAAGAATGATTATAGAGAATATCTCTCCGTTACCAGGGAGAATGTATTAATGTTCCATGGTGGCTATAACAAGGCAGCCATCTTATGTCCAAATGTATCATGTTGTAGCATTCAACTATGACCTACTATTAGCCTGCACCATGCACCTCTATATGCATAATTTATGATGATGGCCTTCTCTCTTGTAAAATTCCAATCCGGAGGTAAACTAGTCCACCGTTTGGATCACCGTGTGGGGACTACTCGAGAGGAGCTTAAGGGGGGACGTACATGAAAATGTCAGAAAATGTCATTTTTCGATTTATTTTTTATCAATTAGTACAACTCATTGACAATATTTTCCACAAGTTTCATAATCCAATTCACATCCTTAGTGCCATAAAATAATTAAATGTACATCATTTCATTTTTCATTAATGCCTTTGGTGTACAAAATTTGAAGCTTCAATATTCAATTGGCGTTTAGTATCTTAGATTTACCAATAATTTTTAGTTGGTGCTAAAACCTTAACACTGGTATGTGATGTGCAATTCCATAATGGAATATATATACGATCTTTAGCGATTCCTACGCTAAGCTTCTAACTCTCGAAGACCAAACATTACTGCAAACTCCTACTGGCCATGGGTATGTATTGCAATGCGCAAGTATACTTGCACGACCGTAGGTCGGTAATGTCTTTGAGGTTTGAGCCAAAGGCACTCCAGAAGCCTGTGGTAACTGGATGGAGAGGGCCCACGTAAAATAAACGGTGGTTGGTACGCGCGGATGTTGACGGGGTCGAAGGAATACCTTTGGTTGTCGGGCTGTTTTGTCGTATATTATGTAAGAAAAAAAAAGGCATCACTGTGTAATTTAAGAAAAAACACAAAATGCATGCATTATTCTAATAATTTGCACACGTCCGTAGTAAAACAATCTCAAATCTTTGATTCTAGTTTTCCGTGACTTACATTTTTGTCAGTTTAATGTACCTTTCCTCCTATATTTTTCAAGATACAGTGATGAAACGTAGTATAATTATAAATAACTTCCTGGAACACTTCTTTTTGGTAAAGAAAATATTTCGGATTTTATGGGGTAACAAGTCGCTAAATTTTTTCAAAATTTTGTCTGTCAAATTTGAAGTGCTCTAAAAATAAAGTAAATAAGATATCAAAATTTTGTTCCACATAAATCTTTAAACTATTCTGAAGATGTTATGTGCTAAATTTAGTAACATAGAATTAGATGGTTTTCTAGAAAAGGAACATTTTAAGGGTAGATGTTTCAGAAAATTCATATATTTCTAGAATAAAAACGATTTAAATAATCATCACAAAAATTAATAAACATATGCCCAAAACCCAGCTAACAAAGTATATTAAATTCTACAACATTATCTTTAAAACTCTGGGAGTTACATCAATTATTTTAATGAAGTGCAATTTTGCATACGTCCCTCCATAACATCACAGAAGTGACAAAGAGGAAATCTGATTAAAACTCAGCAATCTTTCTAGGTTTTAGCCGTGTCTTATGTGGGGTTTCACCTAGGACACCAAGCTGGCTCATCAGCAGGCTCTCGGTGTCCCCGCCCAGACTCCCTCAGGAATAGCGAACTGCGCGCTACCTCCCTTTTATGAAGCGCACCTGCACCTCTTTACTGCGAGAACTAAAAGCTCACACAGCCATAACCTCCCTATGAAGGCTTCCAAAAGAATGGTACAGTATATTGATTTTCACGGCCAGTGAATTAAAACTCAGCAATCCTTCTAGGTTTGTGCCGTGTCTTGTGTGGGGTTTCGCCTAAGATACCAAGCTGGCTCATCAGCGTACTCTTCGTCTCCCCACCTGGACCCGCAGAGCAGTAGAAAACTGCGCGCTTCCTCCCTTTTTATGAAGTGCACCTGCGCCCCTTACTGCGAGAACAAAAGCTCAAGCAGCCATAACCGCCCTATGAAGGTTTTCACGGCCAGTGAATTAAAACTCAGCAATCTTTCTAGGTTTGTGCCGTGTCTTGTGTGGGGTTTCGCCTAAGATACCAAGCTGGCTCATCAGCGGACTCTTGGTCTCCCCACCTGGACCCGCAGAGGAGTAGCAAACTGCGCGCTACCTCCCTTTTTTGAAGTGCACCTGCGCCCCTTACTGCGAGAACTAAAAGCTCAAGCAGCCATAACCGCCCTATGAAGGTTTTCACGGCCAGTGAATTAAAACTCAGCAATCTTTCTAGGTTTGTGCCGTGTCTTGTGTGGGGTTTCACCTGGGACACCAAGGTGGCTCATCATTGGGCTCTTGGTGTCCCCACCCGGACCCGCACAGGAGTAACAATCTGCGCCCCACCTCCCTTTTTATAAAGCGCACCTGCGCCTCCTTACTGCGGGAACTAATAGCTCAAGCAGCCATATGACGGCTTCCAAAAAGATGATAAGCCAGCTTGGTATCCTAGGCGAAACTCCACACAACACACGGCATAAACCTAGAAAGATTGCTGAGTTTTAATTCACTGGCCGTGAAAACCAATATACAGTACCATCCTTATAGGAAATCTGATATTCTGCGGATTGGTTCGTGGGTTGTTAGAAGTCTGATAGGCAGAGGAAGGTTCGAAAACTTAGGAAGGGAAATGGATAGGTTGAGGTTTGATTTGGTTGGGATTTGTGAAATGCGCTGGCAGAACGAACAGGACATACGGTCCTGAGACTATAGGGTCATTAGCACTAAAACAAACAATGGCCAAGCAAAATTTCAAGCTTCAATATTCAATTGGCGTTTAGTGTCTTAGATTTACCAATAATTCTTAGTTGGCGCTAAAACCTTAACACTGGTATGTGATGTGCAATGCCATAATGGAATATATATACGATCTTTAGCGATTCCTACGCTAAGCTTCTAACTCTCGAAGACCAAACATTACTGCAAACTCCTACTGGCCATGGGTATGTATTGCAATGCGCAAGTATACTTGCACGACCGTAGGTCGGTAATATCTTTGAGGTTTGAGCCAAAGGTACTCCAGAAGCCTGTGGTAACTGGATGGAGAGGGCCCAAGTAAAATAAACGGTGGTTGGTACGAGTGGATGTTGACGGGGTGGAAGGAGTACCTTTGGTTGTCGGGCTGTTTTGTCGTATGTTATGTAAAAAAACAAACAAACAAGGCATCACTGTGTAATTTGAGAAAAAAAAAAACACCACAAAATGCATGCACGTCTGTAGTAAAGCAATCTCAAATCTTTGATTCAAGTTTTCCGTGACTTACATTTTTGTCAGTTTAATGTACCTTTCCTCCTATATTTTTCAAGATACTGTGATGAAACTTAGTATGCGGCTATAAACCGGTATTATAAATAACTTCCTGGAACACTTTTTTGGTAAAGAAAATATTTCGGATTTTATGGGGTAACAAGTCGCTAATTTTTTTCAAAATTTTGTCTGTCAAATTTGAAGTGCTCTAAAAGTAAAGTAAATAAGATATCAAAATTTTGTTCCACATATATCTTTAAACTATTCTGAAGATGTTATGTGCTAAATTTAGTAACATATAATTAGATAGTTTTCTAGAAAAGGTACATTTTAAGGGTAGATGTTTCAGAAAATTCATATATTTCTAGAATAAAAACTATTCAAATAATCATCACAAACATTAATACACATATGCCCAAAACCCAGCTAACCAAGTATATTAAATTCTACAACATTATCTTTAAAACTCTGGGAGTTACATCGATTATTTTACTGAAGTGCAATTTTGCATACGTCCCCCCATAACATCACAGAAGTGACAAAGAGGAAATCTGATTAAAACTCAGCAATCTTTCTTGGTTTTTGCCGTGTCTTATGTGGGGTTTCACCTAGGATACCAAGTTGGCTCATCAGCGGGCTCTCGGTGTCTCCGCCCAGACTCCCTCGGGAATAGCGAACTGCGCGCTACCTCCCTTTTATGAAGCGCACCTGCACCTCCTTACTGCGAGAACTAAAAGCTCACACAGCCATCACCTCCCTATGAAGGCTTCCGAAAAGATGGTACAGTATATTGATTTTCACGGCCAGTGAATTAAAACTCAGCAATCTTTCTAGGTTTGTGCCGTGTCTTGTGTGGGGTTTCGCTTAAGATACCAAGCTGGCTCATCAGTGGACTCTTGGTCTACCCACCTGGACCCGCAGAGGAGTGGCAAACTGCGCGCTTCCTCCCTTTTTATGAAGTGCACCTGCGCCCCTTACTCCGAGAACTAAAAGCTCAAGCTGCCATAACCGCCCTATGAAGGTTTTCACGGCCAGTGAATTAAAACTCAGCAATCTTTCTAGGTTTGTGCCGTGTCTTGTGTGGGGTTTCACCTGGGACACCAAGGTGGCTCATCATTGGGCTCTTGGTGTCCCCACCCGGACCCGCACAGGAGTAACAATCTGCGCCCCACCTCCCTTTTTATAAAGCGCACCTGCGCCTCCTTACTGCGGGAACTAATAGCTCAAGCAGCCATATGACGGCTTCCAAAAAGATGATAAGCCAGCTTGGTATCCTAGGCAAAACCCCACACAACACACGGCATAAACCAAGAAAGATTGCTGAGTTTTAATTCACTGGCCGTGAAAACCAATATACAGTACATCCTTAGAGGAAATCTGATATTCTGCGGATTGGTGCGTGGGATGTTAGAAGTCTGATAGGCAGAGAAAGGTTAGAAAACTTACGAAGGGAAATGGATCGGTTGAGGTTTGATTTGGTTGGGATTTGTGAAATGCGCTGGCAGAAAGAACAGGACATACGGTCCTGAGACTATAGGGTCATTAGCACTAAAACAAACAATGGCCAAGCAAGGGTAGGTCTCATATTGACTAGGACACTTGGACGGAGGTTAGAATATTATGAGCAATATAGTAAACGGATTAGTGTAGCTAAATTGAATAGAAAACCTATGTTCACTACAGTAGTACGACGAAATAGATGAAATTCTGAGGTAATTCAAGGGTGATTAAAATGTTAGAGTAATGGGAGATTTGAATGCTGTGGTAGGAAAATGTAGAGACGGGAAGATAGTAGGAGAATTTGGATTAGATGAAAGCAAAGCTCGAGGAAGCAGGCTAATGTAATTCTATATCGAGCATGAGATGGCCATATCTAACACCTTATTCAATAACCACAATAGAAGAATATACGCATGGATGAGGCCACGAAATGCAGGGCGTTACCAAATCGACTTCATTATGGTCAAGCTGAAATTTCGAAACCAGATTTTGGATTGCAAAACATATCCCGGTGCTGAAATATCCTGACCACAATCTGGTGTTATAAAATGCAGGTGGTCAGTAGAGAGACTGAAAGAGTACGTGAACAAATGATTCAAGACGAGTATATATTTGGGAATAATGAAGAACCCTCAATAAAGTTCAATTGCAGAGGAATTGGCACATTTGAAGAACGACATAACAAAATCCTCAGAAGAAAACATTGGCTGGAGAGAAAGAATAGGTAGGAAACCGTGGATCACGCAGGATATATTAGAATTAATGGACAAAAGGTGGAAGCACGGGAATGCAAGCGGAAAAGTAGAATTCAGGATTCTGAGAAATGTGGTTAACAAGAAGTGCAAGGAAGCAAAATAAAACGGCAGAAGGAGAAATAGGCAAGTAGTCTATAGAAAAATTCTGAAATTAGGAAAAGTATATACAGCTTATCGAAGGATTAAGAGCACTTTCGGGGAAAGTACTGCAATATTAAGGACTCAGATGGAAAACCTCTAAGAGATAGGGAAGAAAAGCTTGGGAGATGTAAAGCTTACTTAAGGTGTTTGCATAAGGGATAGAAGATTGATAATCATGTAATGGAAAGGGAAGAGGAAATCTATGACGATGAGAAAGGAGATTTTATATTGAGATCGGAATTTGACAGAGCATTTGAAGACTCAAGCAGGAACAACCCACCCGGCATAGCTGATAATACCATTTGAGTTGCTACGCTGCAATTGTGATGAAGGTCTTATCAGGTTATTTCTCTTGGCGTGTAGGATTTATGAGGCAGATGAGGTACCCTCTGATATCAAGAAGACCGTTATCATCCCTATACCGAAGAAAACAGGAGCTTACAGACGTGAAAATTGCCGTAAAATCAGCTTGATCACGCATGCTTCAAAGATCCTGACTAGAATAATTACAAAAGATGGGAAGACAGAAACCATGTTGGGTTAAGACCAGTTTGGCTTCATGAGAAACGTAGGAACAAGGGAAGCTGTACTACGGTATGTCTTAGGATTTTGATAACGTTGAAGTAAGTTGTTTGACAATTTTAGAACGATTGGAATTAAGTACAGGGATTGGAGGGTACTCTAAAATTTATTTATTTATGTATTTATTGGCGCACCACAGGATATTCTTCCCAATTACAGTGGCATAAAGATTGCACGGCTGTGGCGGCCGGTAAAAGGGTTGCAGTGTTGCAAAACGACCAATTTATTTAAGGAAAACAATTATTAATATCGTAATAATATTTATGTTCGACCCTCACTATTATGTGTCAGATAACTGTATCATAATGATGGTCATTATAACACTGTTTTCCATTATGATACAGTTTCTCCAGCCAATCAGAGCTCGTTCATTGACCAATTAGGTAACGACAACTTCGCGCATGCGCTCAAAATCCAACATGTCGGACATAAACACAACATCGAACTATAATAAATTACCGACATGGAATACCCACCGTCCATATGTTCGCGTAAATAAACTGGCGAATATGAGACAAGAAATAGCACTGTACCTTAAAATCACCAACACTAATTTCTACACAGCGCATTGTCTTCAAATGACTGCGGTGACAATATTACTGAGGGACGGCTGATGTAAACATATGGCTGCATATGGCATTGCAAGCCCACAGAGCGCATGCGTCGGTCGTTCTAAGCTCTTGAAAGACAAAGATATAACACCCAACGCTCGCTCTGCGATCACAAAATTCCAGTAGCTGACTCTCAACAGATATTTATGAATATTTATGTTAAAACATATAATAAAGTTATAATTATCGTCGAACATAAACAGTCGTATGCAACTCGCCTATAATGGTAATTAAGACACTCGTATGGAAATTATAAAACTCGCATACGCTCGTTTTATAAAAAATACTCGTGTCTTAACTATAGCCATTATAGGCTCGTTGCATAATGTACTAATTTGTAATATAATCTGTACGTTTCCTTTCATATGATTGTACAGGAATTCATACTTGTGTTCTTTAATAATTCAGGAAATCTTATAGTAAATTATTGTGAACTGTCTGAGAAAGCGAAGCTCGCCAACTGTCTAAGAGCGCTTCCTCCGTTAGGTCGTTGCCAGCCCCAAGCACCGACCTGATCTCAATGGAGAAGGGTACGGCAGAGATGCCATATCGAGTAATTCCTATCCCAACAGTTAACCCGGCTGGTCATTGCACACTGATTGCAACAAGGAAGTCGAGGCGCGGACGGAAACATCCGAAATGCTCCGTCAAATGCCGATGTATTGCAATGCAATTTGCGCGTACTTGCGAAACCAGTGGTTCTTTCTCGCTCTCGTAAATAACTTATGTTGTTTTGTTCTTGTGAAGTTTTTCATATAGAATAACTTATAATCCATAAGGGGATACGAAACGGTTAAAATGGTCAAAAATATCATTTTTTATATTTTTATACTTTATGAATCTCTGAAGTCTGCTCTTTAAAATGATGAATAATACATTATAGTTTAACCATTAAAAGTTGCCACAAATTTAATTTAAACTTGCGCTAACAATGAGAAAATCATTAGTAATGGCTGCGAAAAATAGTTGAATTACGTTTCCATAACTCCGCGATTATGAAGTCTAGGATTTAGGGACCTTTTGCAATCAAGAGGACTTTCTTTACCTTTTAATTCTGTGGTGGCTAGACTGCACTATTTTTTATTGTCTTTTGTTTATTCCTTGTGTATGCCATGACATGAATTTTTGATGCGATTTGAGCTAATTAGCTGTGAATATACAGTAACTCAAGTTCAAAATGCCTAGAAGTAACCGTGTTTTTAAGAAAAGAAGGAATATTGGTATTCCAAAGAGCAAAAATGTTGTAAGTATTTTACCACAACTGAGGAGAAGCCAAGTGGAGACTCGAATGTAAACAAAGTCATTAATGTTAGTGGAACTTTTGACAGTGCTTCAACGAAGAAGTTAGCCTCAAGAAGTGATATTAATGAAGAAGTGTGTAATGAAAGGAGGGTTTATGAACTTATAAATAATACACTTCTACAAGATGCCATGAGTGAATTTCTTAATGGGAAAAGTCAAAATCCTAATAAATCGGTAAAGAACGTTATAATGGTCTCGCATCCCTAAAGACACTTTTGTGGGCATAAAAACACTACGATTTGGAGTTCATGATGCAGTGGCCAATTATAATAAAGGAAACATTGTAAAATGTCCAGTATTACAGGAGTTAGGACTAAAAATAGGGGGGAATTGTCTGATAGCCATGAAGGAGTTGGACCGAGAAAGACTACGGAAAGCAGAAAGAATGGCTCAGGAAGTGCAGAAAAAGCTAGGCAATCCAGGGACAAGGCTAAATGGAAGCTAGAAGACCTGTATGAATCACAGGAAGATCCAGATTCTCCTTCATATGGTGCAGGGATGCACGGAAATATGAAAACATGTGTGAAAAGTTTTAACTGCATTTTTCTCAGATTCCAATTTCTTTCCTTTTTCTAGGCGACTATTTATCACGGAGCTGTGTAATTTTCATCATGAATTTGTCTCATATTGTTTAACATTTTAATGGAGGGATTTCCTGATTTATATAAAACTGTTTGAGATTGGGCTGTTTTTTAGGAAAATATAATTCTATTTATTGACTGTTTAAAAAAAATGTATCTGAGTCCCCTTAAGTCCAATTACAAAAACGCCCCGCCAGTATGTCGAGTAAGGTTTGAATAAAATGTGACATAAATTTTATTTTCATAACTGTGCCGTTACTTTGATAGGCACACTGTACTCTGTATTCTACTGGTACACATTTCGCCTCGAGTGATGAAGTTGGAGTTGAAGTTATGTCGATACTCACTAGGTGGCAGCTCCCTTCAGTGAGGAAAGATGTCTTTGTACGAATGCTCACCAGAGTGTAGCATAGTTCCGAGTGAGGAAGCAATATTGTGATCGTCTGGTTCTCTTCGCGCTGCGTTCCTCAACTGTCTTTGTGTAGAGTTTTGTCTCCGAATCGTGATTGCCAACTGTAAGGAAACTTTTGTGCGGACGATATTATGTATTGCACTGAGATGTAGCAAATGTTAGAACGTATTTGTGTTCTATTGCGTTCTCCCTACTTATGACTGCACTTACGTAAGATTATCTAGTAAAGTCTACATTTAATCTGGGATTCACTTTATAGTATTTTAATTATTTGTGTATGGCATCAGTTCTATAGTGAGATACGAGATGTTCTGATTGGTCGCAGATCAAACATGGTTTCCCTGATGTTGAGCATGCCGAGAATATCTAACTTATGTATTTATTTCTTCTGTTTTGTCGTTTCTGTAAGTTTGTTGTTAGTTTGTTGCCGTACGGGTAAGTTTGTATTTTCTGCTTGTTTATTTGGGGAAATTTATGTAATGTCTGGTACTAGTTACGAGCATCTCGGGTCTGCTGTGCCCCTTGTTATTCTTTGTTTACATGTCGACTCGTGAATGTCCTTCACTGAGGTTTGAAATCTCATTTTTGTTATACACAGTTTGAAGTTTTATTTAATTTAATGTAACTTGCCCCCCTCCCCTTTTAACTGCGTATGTAGTGTGTCTCCTTGACCGGTTTATTCCTTTATATTTTATTTCCTCTTCTCGTTGGCCTGGTTACGATCTTAGATTCATTTCTGTTTTGTCTGATGTCTTGGGCAGAGATGGTTATTGTCCAACTATGGTTGGAGATCAGATGTTTTAATTAGAGAGATTTTGGGATCCATTAAGACTGGATGGACGTATTTCTGGAGTGGTCCGTATTTGATGATAGTCGACAATATATATTTGATTATGAAGCCTATATTAATGATGTCAAAGTCGCGGGACGTTGTTTGGGAATTCATAATAAGTCGACTTCTTGATATTTTTAAATAATATGTACGGACTGAAACTCTTATGTATGCTACGAGATACTTGTCTTCAATCTGTAAATAGAATGCTGATCTCCTTAAATAAGGATATATGATTGTACGACGACGTTTTAAGAATATTAGTTGGGACGTTTGAAGTAGTTCTTGGTTATAGTTCTGCCAAATTGCATGAGGATGGACGTTATGAAGATTTTAACTATTGTATGTTGGATACGTCGAGCAGTTGAGCATGAATCAGGGTTTTGATTTATTTAAAGGATGGTATGTTGGGATTTTCGACGATGCAGAATGGTACTCCAGTAATACATGTAAGTTTGAGTTTCACACCTTAAGTTATTTATGTGCATGTTAATTATGTTAAGTGCATGTGTTTTAATTATTGTAAATGTGTTTGTCAGAATAGATGATGACGTAATTAATATAAGTGTATCATTTCTGAGTACTGGTTCTCAATGACATTTCCAAAGATAATTCCTCGGGTATGGTTTGCAAAAAAGCTCAGTGGCTCCACACACACATTTATTATTTTAGTTGAAGGCGGTTTCAAAGTTGTAACGAGAGTGTGGTTGTAAGTTTTAACCACAATTAATTGATTTAGGAAGTGTCATTGAGGCTGTATTTAGGAATGGTACCAAACTTAACCTATAAAGAGGTGCCTGAGCACCTATATATATATGTTCTAATGAAATGGTACTTGTTTTTTTCATGAATCCTGTTTTATTTGAATGGAGGAGAGATCATTGAAGGCTATCTCTTAGTTAAACAAGGATGAAGTTTCTTATGAGGTCATTATACGTGGAAAAGGACCATTTTTTCACCGAGATTTGGATCTGAATTTATTGAAAGACTTGAGAGCTACTCCTATAATTTTTTACCTACTGAGGACAATTCTTATTGGATGCTAGGTAAGTTCACCATTGTGCCTACTGTCACTGATTTATTAAATATTTGTTCTTCGAGTGATGATGGTAGTACTTCTGCGTCCAAGTTGAACAGAATCAGGTACCGTTCATTACATTGGATCAATCGTTTGGATGATTTGGTAAAGGTCTGGTCAAATAGTGATATTGAATTTTCTGTGAGATTATTTAACCTGCGTTATAAGTTGGTCGAACAATACTATAGGCTATTCCCTCGTGTGACCGATGATAATCCCGTGGAAGCTGTCGTGTGTTGTGATAGTGTTAGTGCTGAATCTTGTAATTTGTGTGAATTGGATGTAGAGGATAAGCTTATTAATGATTTAGAATCTGTATCGTTGAAGAATATCGGATCGATCATGAATAGTTCTCAAGTTGTGCATGATTCTGATGTACTTAGCCGAGCAGTGTCGTCAATAATGTCACTAGAGGGTATTTCGATCTCAGATAATTTAGGTATTAATGACCAAGCTGGTAATGTTAATGAAAGATGTACCGTGATACCTGCGTCCAATGCTAATGTAAGTGTGGGTGACATCTCGAATAACTTAGTGCCAGTTACTTCACAATGTTCTAGGTCTGTACAGACAGATAGGTGTTTATTTCAACAATTTAATGAGGTTGGCAGCCATGATGTGAGTGTTAGATTGAATAATGATGCCTCGTCTAATGTTTTTTGGCCTACTAATATCATGTCAGACTGTAATATCAAGTTTTCTACCGTACAGAACCCACTAAATTTGATACTTAAGGATTTTAATCGGTGTAACGGCTCGGATAATGATCTTTTGGTCAAGTTTTTAAGGAAATTGATAGAAATAAGGGATTGTGCTACTGTGTTCGGTCTATCTGAATTGCAAATTTGTAGGATTGTGTTTCCGTGTACTGAGGGCATGTTACGGGAGAGACGGTTAGTTTGTTTGAATGAGCATAATTCTCTGGAATGGTTTCATAAAGACATTTTGAATTTCTTTTCACTCCTCATGCTCTGTCAGACATGCATCGTATGTATGTATATCGACCGCAGCGTATGAATGAGACGTTGAATGAATATTTTCTTGACATCAAACTGTATGTTAACGTATTTGCGGTACAACTGTCTTAGGAACACATTGTAGCTTCGTTGGTGGAAAGAATTAATCCCTTTTATCGTTCATTATTAACTATGCAAGCCAAACCGAAGAGTTACATTGAATTTAATTATGTGATTCTGGCAGCAGAAAAGGTTAGGAAGCCGATTCAGTCCAAATTGATGATTCTGCTCCAACTGGTAGTACTACTCAATATCCTCTAGGTTATGTTTCTTTTCCTAACGCTTTACAGTGGCAAGCAGTAGATCAGTTGAGGAATCAGCATCAAGGTCCTATGAATGATGGAAATGTTTTATTAGGAAATGTATTACAGGGTAGGCCTGCTTTTGTTCCTGATTATGTGCCACCTGATGCTTGTCAGGGGCGTGAGATCCAGTGATACACAGGAGGTATCACTAAGAAAGGTAAGCGGTGTGACTTGTGTGGATCGTATGATCATATACGTCGTTGGTGTGATACTGATCTGTATAGGAAATATTAGTTGCTCGATATGTTTGTAATTTGTATTCTTCAAAATTGTGAATGATAATTACAGTACTTCTAGTGTGTATATTGTGTGCATGCTGTGAGTGTGTATTTGTCTGCACGTGCGATGCATTTTCTGTCGTGATGTGCATATCTTCAAAATTGTGTATGATAATTACAGTACTTCTAGTGTGTATATTGTGTGCATGCTGTGAGTGTGTATTTGTCTGCACGTGTGATGCATTTTCTGTCGTGATGTGCATATCTTCAAAATTGTGTATGATAATTACAGTACTTCTAGTGTGCATATTGTGTGTATGCTGTGAGTGTGTATTTGTCTGCACGTGTGATGCGTTTTCTATCGTGATGTGCATATTCTTCAAAATTGTGTTAGGTGAATGCAATGCTTTAGTGTGCATATTGTGTGTATGCTGTGAGTGTGTATTCGTCTGCACGAGTGATACTCAATCTTCTTGGTTGTGTAGGGCCACTGGGGGTTTGTGTTTGTTATTTGTGTAATTGTGTATTTTGGAGTGATTGTGATTATTTAGCTTTCTTTTGTTATTGGGTGGGAGATAGTTGTCTTCTTGTTTTGAAATAAGGTTAGGTTTTATTGTTATTGATTTGTAATATTATTTAAAACGAGTAGCCGAGTATATAATTGGGGTTTTCGTTAGAATGTCTTTCTTCGACTTACGATCCTATTATATCAAGGTATGGGACTTGCGTTCTAGGTGACAGAAGTTGATTATGTATTTTGTGGTAAGTATTTATAAACAAGTTCCTTGTTTCTCCCTGTGGTGGATGATGACTGGAAAGTAAGTACTTATATTTGTGTTTGGGATGGAAATCATGCTCGTGTTGATTTGCCAAACGAGTATGACATGGATTTCAGGTGTTGTTGTTGTCGTCGTCGTCGTTGTCGAAGTGTTTATTTTAAGGGTATATATGTGTGTTGGGTATGTCGATGTTTTAACTAGCTCTAATTATGTTCTGGCAATTTTGGGAATTTTGTGGGTAGTACGTGTGACTATTTTTATGTGGGATTTTGTGGTTATGAATGGAGGTTATGAAAGTTTGTGTTGTTTGGGGTGGTTGGCACGTTTAATCTGGTATTGTTTGACTTTGTTTCGGTATGTTCTTTGTTTTATTTCTTGGGGGTTATTTTTAGGGGTTGAGTTTGTTTCTTGGATGATATACTTCTTGTATTTCTTGGGATTTTCTGGTTTTCTAGTTAGTCTTCTTAGTAATGTGGAACAGAGGTACAGTGTTGAACAAATGCCTGCGTTCACTGAGAGTTTTTTAAATTTTATTAGAGAGATAGTTTTCTGTTCGGTTAGTTATTTTCTAATGTAAATATGAAGTATGGGATTGATTTTGTAAATTTATGATCTTTCTGTCGAGTAATCGAGATTAAATTGTAATGTTGTAACATTACGGTTTAAATATTTAAATTTTTGCTTTGTAAAGGTGTGAAACTTGAACATGGGGTAATATTTAATGAAAAACGTAGCTGATGCCATATTTAGTGAGTTTTGGTTATGTTTCTTGTTACTTTTCTTGTTAGATATTAAGTGAATCCAAAACAAAATGCTTTCGGAGTTGTGATTGTTCACAGTTCGATTTTCTACGAGGTGTTGTCTACATTGAGGTTACTGGCTGCGAGTGAAGATTTCTTGGAACGGAATTTGAAACGATCTACTTGACCCTTGTTGGATTGGAACTCTGCTGCGCACTTCAAGATGACGTGGAAAACTAATTGTGGAAAACTTGTATTGCTATCTGATTGTATTGTATACTGAAGTATGTGTTGAACTTGTATAAGCATGTGTAACTTTCGCTGTTGTGACATGGACTCTATTGTTTGGAAAAGGTGGAGTGACAAGCATGAGTACTATGGGTTTTGGAATTGGAGATGAACTTTAAGAAGTGGGTCTGTTCTGAAAAACCTAATTGATGCATGCATAAGAAAAACTTTACTACTGAAGTTTTGAATGGAGTGCATGAACTTTCTTTCCACATGTCACGTCGTCTTGGTTTTCAACCATCGACGAATTTCAGGAGGGGGTGATTTGTGCCGTTACTTTGTTAGGCACACTGTACTCTGTATTCTACTAGTACACATTTCGCCTCGAGTGATGACAGTTGGCGTTGAAGTTATGTCGATACTCACTAGGTGGCAGCTCCCTTCAGTGAGGAAAGATGTCTTTGTACGAATGCTCACCAGAGTGTAGCATAGTTCCGAGTGAGGAAGCAATATTGTGATCGTCTGGTTCTCTTCGCGCTGCATTCCTCAACTGTGTGTAGAGTTTTGTCTCCGAATCGTGATTGCCAACTGTAAGGAAACTTTTGTGCGGACGATATTATGTATTGCACTGAGATGTAGCAAATGTTAGAACGTATTTGTGTTCTATTGCGTTCTCCTTACTTATGACTGCACTGATATTGTTATTCAATGAAATTCAGGTTTAACCCCGTTAACACCCCTTTAGAACCTGAATATCCAAAAATCCCTCCTTAGTAGACGTTTTCGACACACAACAAACATATCCCCAAAATATCATTCTTCTAACTTTAATAGCTTTGGTTGGTCGATGAGAGTGAACATCCAAAAATCCTTCCATACTGGACGTTTTTCTTCCAGAATTTCACCCCTCCCCATAGGCCCCTTAAATTGGATTTATGAAAAAACGGTCGAACACCTATTTATTTTATTTATTTTTAAGCTGATTGATTTCCTCCGAGTTTCAAACTCCTCGCCTATGTCGCTTAAGAGATACACGCTCCGTTAGGAATCTTTCAACCCCCACTTTTCATCCCTTTCATCTTATAATTTACACAACATCGAATAACCATTAGACATGTGTGAGCTTATTTTTAATGATTAGTATATATGCCAAGTATCACATCCCCAAATGAAACCACTCGTGAGATATTGTTATTCAATGAAATGCACGTTTACCCCTTAACACCTCTTTAGAACCTGAACATCCAAAACTCTTTCCTTGGTGGATGTTTTCGACATACAACGAACATATCCCCAAAATTTCATGTTTCTAACTTCAATAATTTTGGCTGGGCGATGATGAGTGTGTGAGTCACTCAGGACATTTTCTTTTATTTATTTTTGATAATTTCACCCCTCCCCATGAACCCCTTAAATTGGATTTATGAAACAAACGGTCGAACACCTATTTACTTATTTAAAGCTGTTTTCCCCCTGAGTTTGATGAGTGAGTAAGTGAGTCAATCAGTTAGGACACTTTCATTCCTGTTTTTCCCCCAGAATTTCACCCCTCTCCAAGGGCTGCTTAAATTGGATTTATGAAAAAACGGTCGAACATCTATTTACTTGTATTTTAAGCTGTTTTTTCCCGTCAAATTTCAAACTTCTCGCCTATGTCGTTTCAGAAATACACGCTCCGTAAGAATCCCTCAACCCCCAATTTTCACCCCTTTCACCTCATAATATACACCACATCGATAAACCCTTAGACATATGTCTGATTATTTTTAATGATAAGTTTATATACCGAATATCACATCCCCAAAGAAGCAACTCATGAGATATCGTTATTCAATGAAATTCACGTTTACCCCCTTAACACCTCTTTGAAACCCGAATAAACAAAAATCATTCCTTAGTTGACGTTTTCGACATACAGCGAACATGTTCCCAAAATTTCATGTTTCCAACGTTAATAGTTTTCGCTGGGCGTGATGAGTGAGTGAGTCAGACAGGACATTTTCTTTCAATTATTTTAACCAGAATTTCACTCCTCCCCATGGGCCCCTTAAATTGGATTGATGAAAAAACGCTTGAACACCTATTAACTTGTTTTTTAAGCTGTCTTTTTCTCATGAGTTTGATGAGTGAGTGAGTTAGTCAGTCAGTTAGGACACTTTCTCCCCTTTTCCCCCAGAATTTCACCCCACCCCATTGGCCCTTTAAATTAATTTATGTAAAAACGTTCGAACACCGATTTACTTACATTTAAAGCTGATTTTTTTTCGCTGAGTTTCAAATTTCTCGCCTATGTCGTTTAAGAGATAGGCCTACACGCTCCGCTAGGAATCCTTCAACCCCCACTTTTCACCCCTTTCACCTCATAATAATACACCACATCGATAAACCCTTAGATACATGTCTGCTTATTTTTAATGATTAGTTTATATGCCGAGTATCACATCCACAAATGAAACCACTCGTGAGATATTGTTATTCAATGAAATGCAGGTTTAACCCCCTTAAGACCCCTTTAGAACCTGAATATCCAATAATCTTCCCTTAGTGTACGGTTTTGACATACAACGAACATATCCCCAAAATGCCATGTTTCCAACTTCAATATTTTTGGCTGAGCGATGATGAGTGAGTGAATGAGTCAGGACATTTTCTTTCAATTTTTTTTTCTTTCTTCAGAATGTCATCCCTCCCGATGAACCCCTTCAATTTGATTGATCAAAAAAAAACTGTCGAAAAGCTATTTACTTACTTTAAAGCAGTTTTCCCCCTGAGTTTGATGAGTGAGTCAGTCAGTCAATCAGTTAGGACACTTCCTTTCCTGTTTTCCCCCCCAGAATTT